>CAMQGK010000193.1:3895000-3930000 GCA_947000775.1 Pterois miles
TGACAAAACTCGGTGTTATAGGTGCAGATTTAAAAGCACAGGAAGCCTGTAAAGTCCACTTACTTACTGCATGAGATAATCAGATGGTTCACCTTCCTGCTTTGACCTTCCTTTAACATCAGCAGCAACCATCAGCCATATCTCTGAGGAGCGTTACTGTTTTACCAGGGGCTGTTTGAGTCAATTCTGTCAGTAAAGAAAGATATATACTATTTATAGGCACATACTTTTGGTCCGGTGCTGTTTTTCAGACTTTGGACGAGGCTCCTAAAGTCCAATAAAGGTAAATATTAATGCTACAGCACACAAGGATATGCTATATGGGACTGCTCCTGAAGCCTTGCGTCAACCCTTTGTGTTTGTCTCTTTCCTGTTATGACACGACAGTGTCCACATGCACAAAGCCAGCGCCATAAAGAAATGTTTTCCACATTTCTTTTGCACAGAGCCTTGACCTCGACCCCGTCACCCCTTTCAGGATGAGCAGTAAAGGCTTATCCTATCTTAACCCACAATAAGACCTCAGAATCAGCAATGTAGAATTAGATGTATAAAGTAATGGAAATACTTAAGTAAAGCACAAGTTTCTCTCAGTAGTTGGAGGTAAAATATAGTCAGATTGTTTGGTGAACGTAGGTGCATTTTCCAGCCACTGTGTCTTTTAAAGCGCAGTAGTCGTGTGACTCCCAAGCACTCTGCATGATGTATAGTGATATTGTTTGGCTCATAGTAAACCTCGTGTGTTTACTGTTTATATGGGATCTGGGTCTGGGGCTGTATATTCCACTTTATGACTTTTCTTGTCTACGCTCCAAAGGCCAGAGTTGATTATCTGGCAAGCCGCCACACACTGATAAACACCGACACGTGCCTCCTCGCTCTGTGATATACACAAATACGTTTAAACATGTAGTGATCCTCAGCCATGTGTGTGATAGCCTAATAATGATATATGTGCAGCTTTCTGCTGACTGCAATCCCACAACTGTCTGCTTCCACATATTTATTACCAGCCAACACACCGTTACATACACAGAGCGTCTGCACACGTCTGCACCTTTCAACATAACGGATGCTCACTGTGGTGTGTAGTTCAGCTGCTGCACTCAGCAGCCAACATGTCTCAACACACATATGTGCAATATATTTGACTGCCCATGGCAATATGTATTAATTAGATTAAATTTTAATCTTCCCCCACGGAGAAACCTAATCAATATTTCATCATCTGTATGTTCTTAATGTAATGCACTGTAAAACTTGTTTATTTATTTACCCTAAATAACAATTAAGGGACACAAATATTACATGAAAAAACTGCACAGCTCTTTTATTTTAATTCAGATATTGTACATATTTTATAGTATTTCTAGACATAACTTAAATCTAGGACAGCTTCAGATCCTGTCGTTCAAAAACAAACCCCCGATTGTTTCTAGGTTTTGTTTTGCTGTTGTTAACTCACATTTTTTTTTTTTATTTTACAGTAAGGAAACAATTCATAGTAACAATGATTTAACTCATGAAGATGCCCAAAAATAAAATAGCCACATTGCTAAAAGAGTACGGCACAATGGAGCACAGCATGAAAATAAAATAAAATAAAAAAAAAAAACTCACTTCCATCTCAAATATATGAAAATAAATATGAATAGGTGTTTCACATCTGTTGGTGAGATTTAATATTCAGTATTTTAAGTTTTATTTAATCGTTTTATTTAAAGTAAAAAACAGTTCATGTCCTCTAAATTTGAGATGAGAAAGATGTGAAACGGTTTCATTTGTTGAGATAAAAATAATTCAAATATTTTTACCTTTTTAATAGTATTTTAGACTATATTTTAAATTTAGGACAGCTTCACATCCTGTCATTCAAAAACAAACCCCACATTGTTTCTAGGTGTTTTGTTTTGCTGTTGTTTATGGTAAGTTAATAATTAATAGTGAAAATTATTTAACTAAAAGATGCTCAAATTAGATAATATTTTCATCAAAAACAGAAAAATAAAACAACATATATAACATGTTTAAAATGTTATTTAACTTAAAGGCACAATGGAGAACAGCGTGAAACTGAAAATTGGAAAGAAACATTTAATTTAATATTTAAAGTCTCAAAGTATTAAAGAAAAAAATAAACAGTTCACATCTTAAATTTTTCATTATAATTTTCTTCTTTACAGCCTTCATTTTAATTCAGATATAGTATTCATATTTGATTTTTTATTGTATTTTCCTATTCTGTATTTCTGTTTCTTGATCATAATACTTATTTCATTTTTTGTGTTTAAATCTGTCTTATGTTATGCACCAATACACAGATGCACTTTCCTCATATGTGACAACCTACTTAAATAAACCAAACTGAATGAATCTAAATGCTGCCCCCTCTGGGTCACCTGTGGTACTACGTGGAAATCTATTTCTGGAGGTAAAGACCTGTAGGAAGACTCTAAATATAAAAAAAGGACAAAAACAATCCCTTTTTACTGATCTGGAGTTGAGTTGGTTTGTGTGGGTAACACCGTTAAAATCCCCTCTTTGGATAAATCTAGCCATGTTCGCAGTGCCAGACAGGAGCTGGTATTTTTATATTAACCCGAATCTTCAACACACAACCTGATAAATGTGTTTTCTCTCAACTACAAGTGAAGGTCAAACAGCATCAGAGCTTTTTTGTAGTCCTGCAGAGTATTTCTTCAATCACAGCTGATAAAGTGACTCAGATGTGACTCTTGAAGCGCAGCATCACTTCAGTCTGTTGAGGTAAATGATCAACCTCAGTCAATGAATTTAAGTGTTCTCCAGATGATCGTTAACTCAACAGACAGGAAATAATAAGAGAGAGTGTAAAATAAGTCTGGGACAGCTTCACCTCCTGTCCTTCCAAAACAAAATGGGTTTGTTTGTCTGATGTCAACTCAGATTTTTATGGTGAGTGAATAATTCATAGTAAGATGGAGATCAGTGTGTCTCACAGACAGCCACATGCTGAAAAATTAAAAGAACAGTTAAAACAAATCATTCATTTATTTATCATAACATGCAAGGCACAAATATAAAACAATGTTTCAAGTAGAGCGGCTAAAGGAAAACAACACAGAATAAATATGAATAAAATATTATTTAACTTTTAGAAAAGTCACAATGGAGAACTGAAACTGGAAACTGGAAATCGAGCTCATTTTCATCTCAAATAAAAAAAAGGTTAAAGTATAATAAACATGAATCTGTGTGAGGTATGACATCTGCTGGTGAGAACAAATGTTTTTGTTTTACTTTTGTCAACTATTTTTTTATGGTGAGTAAATAATTAATATTTTTACATTATATAATAATTTATTAAAGAAATGCTAACTTTTTTCTTTAAGTATCTGAGCTGAGAGTTGTAAGTTAATAAAGATGAACGTGTGTGGGGCCTGACATCTGCTGGTGAGAAGCAGATACTGAAGTCTTTATTATTTATTTATTTATTTATGCTGTTGATCCACTCAGCCAGAGACGTGGAAACAGTGGACAGATCAGAGCGATGGAGACGCCTCAGAGCGAGGTCACACCAGGGGACTGAAGGTGTGATCACGCCTTGAGATGGCGCTCTGTGGTCTGGACCAGAGAGTGAAAGTTGACTTTGAATGTGTTTAGTAAAGGTGTAGCCATGGAGGTACATTGTACAACACAGCACAGTAAACACAAAAACTTTGCTGGAGCTCTGCAACCAAAGCTGAGTCAGAGAGTAATCCCTCATTAACTTCATATAGGATTAGTACTGATGCTTTATGTGACACTGAAGATATTTGTCAAAATCTGCCAAAACCACAAGAGGAGGAGGCTGTTGAGTCTGGTAAGGTCTCAGCGGCTGAGAGGTGTCGGCGGGAAGCGTGCACGGCATAATCCTCCCTTCAAATGAAACGTCTGGTGCTTCTCAGGAAGCAGAAACATAAACTGAACAACAACCAAACAGCTTCACGCTGTAGGAGGCGTTCAGGTTCCTGCTGGACGGGAAGGTTTTCAGTTAAACAAGAGACAAACAATGGAGGAGAGTTCAGGTACGAGCAGAGTCTGAAAGGTTAAAACTGTCACTGACTGCAGGCCAAACGCCTCAAAGACAAAAGAGTCACCTAGAGCTTTGTGTGTGTGTGTGTGTGTGTGTGTGTGTGTGTGTGTGTGTGTACTACACACTGTATTATGATTAGTATGCTTTCCTGCAGGTGTAAATTGCATTTATGCACCTTGTCTGTTTGCACAGTGACTGTACATTTGTGCATCTATGCATACAGATGTGTCTGTTTGCATGACAATGTTAAGTGTATTTGTTTACATCCATGCACACAAATGAATATGAATGTGTGTGTGTGTGTGTGTGTGTATGTGTGTACTACACATACTGTATTATGATTAGTATGCTTTCCTGTAGGTGTAAGTTGCATACTGTTTGTTTATTTCTGTTTTGTTCTGTTTCTGTTTTGTTTGTTTGCAATTTGCACACTGACTGAATGTACTGTATGTACGACACATTTTTAGGTCCATGTACTGAGTGTGTGATCTTGTATATGTGTGCTGCTTTTGTGAGTATTAATGCTAGTACTTTTGGAAAATTACATTTTTGGAACATGACATTGTGCTAAACTGAGGAAATATGTTTTTGATTTATCTGTCATTTCATCAGTATTTCTGTTTCTGTCTGTCTGCTGTATGTATCTACTGTATCTACTGTATGTACGTATTGAGTATTGTGTCCCTGTTTTGTGTACTGCCCTTTGCACCATTAAAAAAAACAAAAAAACTTCAAGGTCTGTGCCTAACCTCAACTATCTCATGAGAGCTTTGCAACCAGGTCCTGACACACCAAGCTTCGGGGCAGTCGGTGAGCGTCTGTTGATCAAGTGTTATTGGGTGTGTCCCGTGCTGTCGGCTCTTGTCTGCCCATGCTGGAAGTTTTCCCACCGATTTGATGATGAATTGGCAGCGAAGGTGGCGGTTAAGCTTCAGTGAATGCAAAGAGAAATGGCAGGGAGGAAAGCAAGGAAACGAGTAACCAACACAGAAGGTTCTTCATCTTCATCTCATCTGAAGAAAAAGGCGTCTTGAGGCGACTCAGCGGGTGGCCTTCGTATCTGCTCGTTCTTCGATGTTGGCATGGTGTGTGTGTGCTTTTTACACAAAAAAATGAGATTTTGAACAATGTTCAATCTTTCAGGAGGGTGTCTACACCATCCTTTTTTGGAAAATTTGGAAAAATTACCATTTTTTTTAAAGGTGAGGTGATTTTTGAAATGTGAGGATTTTGCTGAGGGCTTGGGGTCCTTGTGTTTGGATTTGCATGTTCTCCTCGTGTCAGCGTGGGTTTTCTCCAGGTTCTCCGGCTTCCTCCCACAGTCCAAAGTTAATTGATGACTGAGGGTGAAGTCTTTTTTTAACAGTATATTTATTGGAGTTTTTCACTTATACATTATATCCCAATAATTTGGTCAGTCTTGGCAGCGAGCACAGTACACTATAAAATGAATAAGTGAACAAATATAACACAGCAACTGAAACAGAGATAAATATTCAGAAGTTACAGAAATGACTTTTTAGAATCAGTCTTACATTTATTGATTATCACTAACATTTTGTTTCAAAAACTCCATAAATCTCCCTCAGATATTTTCAAAGACTAGCTTTCCTCCAGAAGCAGCAAAAAAGTGCTCCTTCAGCATTGCATGAAATCATTTTTTAATAATGAGGAAACTTTTCGGGAACTTGGTCTTTTTTGGAAAACAAAGACATTTTTGGAAGGTGAAAGATGAAATTTAGAAATTATGGGTAACCTTTGGAAGAAGAGATTTTTGGAGGGTGGCCGTAAAAGAGTTTGTCAACGAGTGTCCTCACAAGTACAGAAGTACTACTGTGTGTGTGTATGTGTCTGTGTGTGTGTGTGTGTGTGTGTGTGTGTGTGTGAGAGGTGCTTATGTAAAACAAGGTTGCTGCTGCAGCCTCCAGCAGGTTGTTTGAGGGTGAGCATCCTTAATGTGGAGTGACAGTGGTAAAAGAGAATAGGCTCCCTGTCCTGTGGCGTGTGTGTGTGTGTGTGTGTGTGTGTGTGTGTGTGTGTGTGTGTGTGTGTGTGTGTGTGTGTGTGTGTGTGTGTGTGTGGTGGGTGTGGGGGGGGTAATGTGTTGACTCGTCAATGTTGGCCGCGAGGTTGGAAAGGAGCTTTTTGATGAGAATAAAAGAAAAGGGAAGTGGAACAAAGTTTGGTTTTTGCCACTCCAGCGGTTTGTGCTGAGAGGTTAAGTGCGAGAAAACGTTCACTCCTCAAACAGCGTTCACACACACACACACACACACACACCGAAGCCCAAACAAAACGGGAAATTGGACGTTTAAAAGTCTGTGCTTCAAAAAGGAAAGAAGTTAGAAGTTTGTTGTTAGTCGAGAGAACCAGAACTGCAGGTGGATGTGTTTTCTATCTGCTCTGTATTTCTGCTTTGAAAGCTGGAGATTTATTTTGTTGTTTCCTTTAACAAATAATTAACATTCATGTTAATCATTTGATCATTTGGTGCAGTTACTGCTTCTTATTCTGCTATAGCAGAATCATATCAATATTACTTATTCTTCAAAACCACATACCTCAAGATGTGAGTTTTGGTTAAGAGTCAAATTAGAGTGTTTTCCCACCCAGCTGGTTTGGGTTCATTTGGGCCAGCCCGGTTGCACCACATGGCGTATGAGTGACACAGTAATTTGTAAGTCATTTTGCATGCAATACCAACACCTT
Source organism: Pterois miles (assembly GCA_947000775.1). Classification (NCBI taxonomy): domain Eukaryota; kingdom Metazoa; phylum Chordata; class Actinopteri; order Perciformes; family Scorpaenidae; genus Pterois; species Pterois miles. Next base: position 3,901,764 of record CAMQGK010000193.1, read on the forward strand.
TGTTACTTTTGATGTGTCATGTTTACTGTATTTAGCCTGTACTGACTGCAATGTAATCCATCCATGCTACACTCAGAGCTAGTGACATAGAATCAAAACAGAGAGAAACTGCTGATTTTGGGAGGGAGGGGAGGTGGATGGGTCCAACAAACACAGGACTTTCAAAGTCTAAAATGCCTTATTATGACACACAAGATGTCCTTAAAACGTTGTGCTCTACAAATGCCTTTCCATGAGATTGTGCTGGTTTGGGCATATGGGAACTGAGCAATCAGGCCAAAGCAAGTGGACCTAGAGAGGGCGGTGTGTGTTTGCCTCTGCTCTGGAGCTGTCTGTTTGCAGTCAGAATGCAATCGAACCATCTGAAACAACTAAGCTTATAAAGATAATCTGATCAAATTTATCTGATGTGCCATCTGAAGAACAATAAAATCTCCGACAGCTAATTTTTGAGGCGGCACACAATTTAATAAGATGCATCAAGACATTGTTTGGTTGCAGTCTAGATGCTGGAGCTGCATATCATGTTCATTTAATGGATGCTGATATATTAACAACATAAACACATTGAAAATAATTGGTAGTACATGCTGCTGGTGCTCCATAATGAAGACAATAAAAGAAAGAGGAGGAAGCGTATTGAGTATAGACATTATATAAGTGGATGTCGTCTCCATGATGTCACCCATTGGTTTGTGGACGACGGTTTTGAAGCCTTGAGTTCATCTTGGTTTTTTACAACCAGAAGTGACACAAGGGTGGACCCAAGTACAACCGAATGCTGAATAAGATATTTTTAACCAACCAAAAAACCTTCCTGACCAGACAACGCTGCGGTGGAGACCTGTCAATCACAGGGTAGTCCTGCCCTACAGCATCTCCTGCTTTATGGTCTATTTGACTCTAAATGGGACCATAATTCACTAAATGAACATCATGCTGTATTGAAGAAGACTTGAAACTAGTGATTGAGACCATAAACTATTAACTAAGGTAATAAATCAAGTGGGAAGTAAATTCATTTTCTCATAGACGTCTGTACAATCAGACTTTTTGCAACCAGTCGGCTATAACCCCTCCTCACCATATTTAAATAATGCAACACAGGAGTGGGGGTGTGGAGGGGTGGATGAGAGGCGCAGTTCTGGCTAGGTAATATTACAGACAGTACGTAAAACTGGTGAATAATTAATGGAAAATAGTGATTCTTAAAGCTTTAGGTTGTAACACACTGATCAGTTCTCCTGCTCAAAATCAGATTAGTGCAAAAACCAAATAAATAAAGAGGCAGAAAAGCTTCACATGGTTGTTTAAAGTTCAGACGATGGTGTGAAGCATTTCTCTTTGTTTTCTACAAATAAAACAAATAAAAAACCCTGAATATTTCTGTCTTCTAGGAAGATTTACTGCAGCAGCTCGGTTCAGTTTCTCTCCAATGACTCCACTTCACCTCTTTCACCCTCTTTCTTTGCTTCATGTCTCTACTGCCCCTTCCTTCTACACACCTCTCTCATCCTTCCCTCCTCTCCTCCCTGATGCCTTCTTCCTTTAGTCCTCCCTCTCATCCCTCACTCTATCTCTGACCATCACTTTCTCTCTCGTCTGTTCACCTTGCCCCGAGTATCACCAGGATGAAAAATAAATAAACTAAGTTAGCTTGGCTCCTGTGGGTTGTGTTGTGTGTGTTTTGTATGTGTGTGTGTGTTGTGTGTGTGTGCATGCGTGTGTGTGTGTGTGTGTGTTTTATATAGCTGTCTTCAGATCTGCTTCTTCACTGACACCGGGCCCACAGGCACAGAGAGTCTAACCTTGGACCTGACATCTGAATAGCAATCAAGTGACAGACCTGAGCGCTCCGAGGCAAACTGTGCTCATGTCTGGCTTGTCTAAACTTGTGATAGCATGACTCGGTGGAAAAAGGCCAAAACAAAACAGAAATGTTTGCAGTCCGAGTACACTGTCTGTAAGAGTGTTATAGGTATGGACGTCTGCTGGCAACAGGTTTCATTTAAAAAAACTAAATAACCAGGAAGTTTTATGGTAATCTACCCAACTTATAATAAGATATTGCAGGAAGGTTACATTTTGGCCTGAGGGTGATGCTAAAATAGAGCTCATAAAATGGAGGTTCATCCTCTGGGGAGCTTGAATTAGTCCATTTCAGGGCACTCTGCCCCTCAAAAGAAGGCATTTTCTGTGTACAGATTTTCCAGATCAGGTGCTCACCAAAAATAACAGGGCATGGATATCCAAAGCAAATTCCTTAGTAATTTTGGCAAAAGAAATGCTTATGATGGAGACACGCTGACTAAAGAAAACTTTAATTTTGTGTTCCTTTTGGTGGTTCCTGTGTAGTACCAAGCACCAGAGTCACTTTAGAAAACCTCTCATTTTACTGCAGCAGGGTCTGATGGTCTGACCCGCTCAGTCCTGGTTCCGATTCTCCCGGTGCCTCCCTTCCCTCCGGTGGGCCCAGGTCTCCAGCAGTGTGGTGTCAGTGTTGCCTCCAAGCGGGGAGCTGCTGCTGGGCACGGAGCTCCGACTGCAGGTCGAATGTGGCTGCGAAGCTGAATCTGGGTCTGTCCACGGCGGCTGGTCGCTGCCGGAGGCCCTGCTGCAGTCTGACTGAAGGAGTTTCTGGTGAGTCTGCATGGTTTTGTTTGATTTTGTGCAGAATCTGATCTGGTGACACCAAGAATAACTAAACAGAAATAGCCAACTTCTTGCTAAGTTTACTTATGTAGGTCATATCGAGGGATTAGATTGAGACTGTAAACATTAATAATGATTCATTAATAACCATTAATTCTGATTATCAGGCTTCATAAGCAGTTTGGGATTAAACTGACTCGTGTCAGTCGTGTGCTCATACCACGACTGACTAGTTTACATGAAAAGGCATGTAAATGCCACAATAATGCACAGGTAGTTTAGAGTGCAATAGGCCCACCTTTCTTGATTTCCTTTGTAAACACATCTGTGTATAAATGCCATGGGAAGAGTTAGTCATGTAGAATAACAAGCGAGAAAGACCACTTGTGATGGGCGGGGAGGGAGGTGGATGGGTCAAACAAACACCAGACATTTAACCAGGAAACCCGTGTTGACAGGTGTTTTGTTTTCTTGTTTTTACGTGTCAAGTGACGATTGTTTTTTAAATGACGTTTGTGACATGTTTACCATGGTTGTGTCACGCTGTTTATGTAAGCCCAACCATGATATTTTTCCTAACTGTGGACATTTGTGTGGCGTACAAATGACATGTAAAATAAAATGTGTTTTCATGACACACAGAGTGTCCATGTCATGTCATGGTATTAACCCCCCTTCCTGTAAGACAGGGTTGCAGTGACGCTCACCGAGGTGTCCTGATCATAAAATAATGAGCTCAGTGGAGGAAATGCTACTTCACATAATGTCATGTCACTTTTCTTGTTGTTGTGTTTGTCTGTTGTACATAATCATGTCCATAGTGTGTGTCACGTGTGAGTTCTGTTATTGGGAAAGCTAATAAACTACAAAGTTGATTCATCCCCCTCTTGGCCGATGCACACGGCTCTGACCCTCCAGCTCCAGCCGACCTGTCTGCTGCAGTTTGCCTGAAATAACTGACGTTCCTTTACTTTGCTGCCAGGAAGCTGCTCCACAGACAGAAAGGTAGAGTCTGGAGGAGAGATGAAGAAAGAAAGACGAGTACGGCTTCATAGTGAGGCGATCACATACTTAACATCTTCTGGGATGCCGGCTCTGGCAGACTGCTGTCTTTCTACTAATGCAAGTCCTATAAGTGATGATTTTCCTGCTTCTGACAGCTTCTCCTCTTCCTTCCATGTTTGATGTTCACTTGCCGAGAGATCTTGACGTTGCCCACAACATGACAAAACGTCACATATGCAAGTCAGAGACGATCACGCGGTGTGACATTTTTACAGCTGAAAACATGTAGTTTCTGTCAAGAGACGACAAAAAAAGTGTCGAGCCTTCGAGCATAAATTAAGCGTGAGGCTGTTTTCACACTGCACTTTAAAGTTTCCTAGATGTGACCTCAGCGACCCGGTCACACCATCAACGTGGAAGCCATCAGGCTCCAGCCTTCACCTCTATCAGCTGCAGTCTGGCTGATTATGTTAAATCAGCTACAGATTAATGCAGGTTTTCCTCATTTTTTACCTCACTCTTTGACAAGCAAAATCTCACAGATTGACATCAGAGTGCAGCATTTTAATCAGACATCCTAAAATGTTTTTTTTTTCCGAACACATGATGGAAATGTTTTTATTACAAAAACAGACGATATGACTCAAGCTGATCTCACAGAAGGAACATAAACACAACATATACACCGACTGTGTGTAAACCTCAGCTCAGACTGTGCAATACTCTCAGGAGAAACTTCATAACAATAACTGTGCAATAGCTTTTTTCAGTTGCAGTTGTATTAATATTCTGTTACGTCTATCTTTTGTTTAGCCTCTTGTTTTTGCACAATCCCCTTTGCTTCTGCATATTGCAAATCTCCCCACTGTGGGACAACTAAAGGAATATCGTATCTTAAATAACATAATATTTTAAGTACATTCCCCTTGTTGTGATAATACATTTTAGGCTTTTTGCACAATGTTGTTACATTAACTGGTTATGGTTATATTGAGGCAACAAAACCACTTGGTTAGGTTTAGGAAATGCATCATGGTTGGGCTTAAAATAATTTGTTGGACACCATAAGCAGTCTTTCTCTCTTTTTATTCTATGTCACTAGCTCTGACTAGCCAACACGCTCTCATCCTGCTTTGTCACACCCCTTGGATTCACTTCAGGCTTTGGCATCAAAACCACTACAGTTAGGTTTAGGAAACAAAACAAAATGGCTGGGCTTAAAAACTGAACATTGTGAACATGGGACATGAGAGTAAAATTTAACGCCCGGGACACGAGCAGCGGCCTCCTGGATAACAGCCCTGTGTTTGCTCGGCCATCTTCCTCTCCCAGTTCCAGATCTATGTGCATGTCAGGTAGCTGTTAGTTGGACAGACTTTTAACAGAGGAGTCATCAGTGTATTAGCCTCTGTCAGCTCCAGTTCATTATAGGTCAGCGGTCACATGATCAGGACAGAGCAGAACTGACAGTGAACTCGAGTTGGTATTTTCTTGAGAGTTTGCATCTGTTTGGCTTTGAGACAGTGTTCATCAATATCATGCGTCAGTCACACATCGTTTTTGACAGCTGCACATTGTGTTATCTTTGCTTGACATGACTGACCTCTGTGTGTGTGTGTGTGTGTGTGTGTGTGTGTGTCTGCGAGAGTAGAAAATAAAGGCAGACACACTCAGATCTACTGAAGTCTTCACTCATGCAGATGATGGAGATGTGTGACTGACGGTTTCTGAGGTTTGGAGATCAGCACTGTTGCCTTTCTGCTTCACAGTTTCTCTGTTTCTTTTGTATTGTTCCTTTTAGACAGTATTCAGCTTTCATGTTCTGATCTGCTTTTGATTGAATACTCTGGATGATTCTTCCTCATATCTCATGCTGATGTGAGCTGACAGTGAAGAAATGTGAGTAAAGGCTTCAGTATGTGATGGTCGATGGTCTGAAACTCCCCTCACTTTACGCAGTGATTGGTCAGATATGTGGAGGTGAGAAAGCAAGTCTGGTTTGAACTCCCCCCCAAACTCTCTTTGCTTTCATTCCTAACACAGCTACCTCTGGTGCAAAGAAGTGCAACCATATGAACACCTCTGAGAAAAGGTTGACAGTCTCCTGAGGTCATGGACATGACGAAGAACAATTAGTTTTAGGCAGATGAGAGTCACAAAACCATAAAGCGTTTGTTTCAGCAAAGATTTGCTGCCATATTTCAGCATTCCCTGAAATTTTGTACAAACATTTATAGTCCCTGCAGGATGAAGCCTACTGATTTTGGTGATACTGGGACTTTTTTAAAACAGTAAAATTGTTCACTTATCCTGTTAAATATCTACTTCTACTAATATTCTACTACTCGTGAGTAGGTGCACACCGTCTGAGTGTTCACAAACACCAAACAAGCATAAAGGTTGCAGTTACGCTGGTGAGATGTAGCTGAGATGCCTGCACGGAGCCGGTGCAGACAGTTACATAGATTAAAATTAGATTTCTGAATGCTGCTGCCATAACTGCACCGTTAGTAGCTATCTGCAGTAAAGATGAGTCTCCGTCAGCTGCCAGTGATTGCTGCTCTACTGGCATTGTAGGAAAGGTGGGCTCCTGTGAAGCAACTTGGGGTTCAGTGTCTCACTTACAGAGATTTCGAAATGTGGACAGTAGAAGCCGGGGATCAAACAGCCAACCCACTGAGACACAGCCACCCCTATTAATATTCAGTGTGTCAAACATCTAGAGTGTAGTTTGATTTGCCTGGAACACACTAAGGAATAGACCCAGTCTGTCTTGTTTTGATTTTTTCTTCTTTTAATTTCCGGCAGACTGCTGCATTTGTTCTTTGCAATAGGAAATGATGTTCAAGTTTATTTGCATATAGAGCAAGGAAATGAGATCTGATCACCAGTAATCAATGGAGACACGTGTGGAGATGCATGTAAATGCCAGGTGCCAAATGACTGCTCAGAGCTGTCCACTGATCAGATCACCCCGTCTATTACACATTTATATAATTGTTTAGAGCATCCTTTGTTTTGAGTCATGGAAAACAAGAATCATGATCCTTACATGAATCTGGTTTTTCCCCTGCTTCCACTTCATCTTAATGTCAATACTGAAAAATCTTGAAAATACAATTTGCATACATGTTATCCAGCACTTTTGTCCAGAGTTAGTATGTGCCATTCACTACTCACTAAACAGGCTTCTTCCTCTGTTCTGTCAGCGAACACAACATCTATGTAATAAAAGAGTAGCTCAGTGGCAGCATCGCCTCCCACGTTAGTAGAAACGAGCCAACTTCATACACCTGTCAGGGAATACAGGACACCCCTGAGGTGTGGACTGGGGGGTCTGGGGGGTTCTGCAGGTTCAGGAGATGTGAATCAGAGAGGTTTGAAGCCTCCCAGAGCATCTGCTTTATCACAGCTCATATGTTCCTGTGCAGCTGAGGACAGAGAGGAGAGCAGGACACTAACACAGTCAGGTTAGAGGTCTACTGTCCACTGAGGTCAGGCATGCTAAGAACATTCGCCATCATGTTCCTGTGATGCACCTCAGAGGGATGAGTCTGCCAAATGGCTACCGTCACTGCAAACAACTTATTTTATATTTTGGACACAACTGCAGCAGACTATTGTCCCAAAAATGTGAGATGACTGAGAGGGTCAGAAATTAGAGATGCACCATGGAAATGGGACTTTCCACTAGAGAAATATATTTTGGTAACTTGAATCACTAACTTGAATTATCCCAATACAAAAGCACAAGAGTCTCTGGGGTCTCTCGTCTCTCTCATCTCATCATCAGCGGGTTTATCCAGGGTTGGGTTGCTGGGGCAACAGCTCCAGCAGGGGACCCCAAACTTCCCTTTCCCGGGCCACATTAAGCAGCTCTGAATGGGGGATCCCAAGACATTCCCAGGCCAGTGTGGAGATATAATCTCTCCACCTGGTCCTGGGTCTTCCTCGGAGCCTCCTCCCAGCTGGTCGTGCCTGGAACACCTCCCTAGGGAGGCGCCCAGGGGAGCATCCTTACCAGATGCCCGAACCACCTCAACTGGCTCCTTTCAACCCAAAGGAGCAGCAGCTCTACTCCCTCACGGATGGCTGAGCTTCTCACCCTATCTCTAAGGCAGACACCATTCACCCTCCTGAGAAAACCCATTTCGGCCACTTGTACTCACGATCTAGTTCTTTGGGTGATGACCCAGCCCTCATGACCATAGGTGAGAGTAGAAACAAAGACTGACTGGCAGATCGTAAATCTTATTTCTGATTGTTTTACTAATTTCTACAAAACGGTGTACACAACAGATTTTTAAGCTCAATGACTGCATGTTTCTACTGAAATGAGGCTTGGTACTTGACTTTACTCCTCAGGTTTTTATGTCCACAGGCTTGTATTTTTGTCTTTTTATTAAAGAAAGGAACCGGATATTATCCGACAGTGGTGGATGTAGAGAATACATTTTTCCTGCTTACCCCCTGTGCATCAGAGACCAACGCATAGGGTTCCCCTCTTGCGTTACTTGCTCATGCATAGTGTCCTTTCAAAATAAACTTCCCTTTTCACAACAAGTTAGGTTTAGTTAACACAAACACTTAGGTATGGGTAAGAAAACGGTCATGGTTGACGCTTGACTGACTAGCGACTCAGGGTTGATGATACCAACAAGTTATGTGACTAAAGACTGACTCAAGACAAAATAATTCAGTTATTTCAGTTTAACACGGGACACGAACAGCGGAAGACTCAAATAACAGGGTGGGTGGGTTTACATTGGAGTTAGCTGAAAGACCGGTTTGTCTCACACTGTTGCTAAAGGGCGCCTCCGTGCGTTGGTATTTAAATCCGTCCACACTCTTTCTCAGTGGTTGGGGCCAAACAATCACACTTCTTCCTTTACCTCTATTTCTATCAGTTACTTTAGCTACTTAAAGAACTTATCAAGTTGAATCAGTGGTGCAATTTTCATGACTGAATAAAAGAAGACAATATGCATGCTATGTCTGCGGAGATGATATTTCTTGCAACATGTAGGTGCAGGGACCAAAATGCTTGTGCTTTTTGAGCAAGAGAGTACTGTTTGGACTAACTACAACAGCGTATAAAGTTGAACTGGGTGTTCCCCTGACATATACTGTAATATTGTCATCTAGATATATGTTTTTTCCCCTACATTTCCATTTTGACATAGCAGCGCTGATATGGCTCACCCCAAATACCCAGAAAACTTTCAGTGCATGAGTAGCAGTTATTCGTCTTTATGACCTGTTTAGGCTGCAAAAATTATTTCCAGACTGTAGCATGATAAAAAACAAGCCATCCTAACCTCTCACATGGACAGTGTATTCATTTCAAGGTTAATTTAATCTCTGGATCAATACCCTCTTAAGCCACACAAAAGCAAGTGTGTCACAATGGACTCAGATAATGATCAGAGATGATCTCCCTTCGTCCCAGGAGAAAGCACGCTTGTTTGTCTAATGTGTGTTTGTACAGTACGTGTTTGAGCTTGTTGCTTGTCTTTGGCATTTTTTCATTATCTCACCTACACTGTATTGCATGTTTACTCTGGTGTTTTTTGTCTGTTGTGCAATTAAATTATTCACTAACATAACTGACTGAGTTTCATCCTTACTGTTGGATGAGCTTTTGTGACATAAAATGTACAAAAGCTGAAGGAGAGGAGGGGAAATGAGAGTCTGTGTGTCCTGCTTCTGTTTTGCTGTATAATGTCTCCCCCTGCAGCTACGTCGACCTAATGCAGGACATTAGTGAGGCCTCAGTTTTTCAATTTCCACGTTGTGCCCTTGTGTGTGTGTGTGTGTGTGTGTGTGTGTGTGTGCGTCATTAATGTTTTTTGGCTCTTTCTATTCTGAAAAGGAGACTCTTATTATGGAAACAGAATGAGGCTCTCCATCTCTCTTTTAATGGCCGCCATCAAAGTGTCCTTCAACGAGCTGCTTAGGCTCTAATGGAGCTGCAGCAGTGAAGCCTGTGGTCGTACTGAGCAGCTCATATACATAGTAAGTGTGTAATGTATGTAACCGTCCCACCCTCACATCCCTCCCCACGTTAATTCTGCACAGACGAAATGAGTGATGCAGATGAGTTGACAATATAATATGTCAGAAACAGCAGCTTTTCCTCCTTTAGCTTCATTATTAGGCCCCATTCAGAGAAACACAGGGTGTGCTGGAGACACCAGGACATCAAGGGGGGGAGAGTGGGAGAAGTGACCAAACGTAATAATAGACAGAGACTTCCAGGTTAGTGTGAAAACCTAATTAAAAATCACAGACATTTAAAATATTGCAGTTTATTTAAGAATCCAACAGAATCCTGCAGTTTATTAAATTTGTTTAACAGGAACAGCTAAATTATTTAAGTTGATGTTTGCGTTCTTTAGCACACACCATTTACCATAAAGCCCAGACCTGCAATTCTTAATGTAGTGGGCTGTGGAGGTGCTATCAAATGGAGTGAAAAGTGATGTATGACACAACCATAAGCATGCGGTGAGGATATCCATCCATCTGGAGAACCTGGAGAGAACTCACGCTAACACGGGGAGAACATGCAAACTCCACACAGAACCCCGAGTTGGATTCAAACCTGCTGTGAGGTGACAGTGCTGGGTGGCGGCACAGTGGTGCAGCCATGGTGTGGTTATATGACCCTGAATACATTAAATCTGGATTCATAACAGCAGCCAGTGATGGCTGAGGGTCAGCAGAATATTTATTTGGTTATTACAGCTGACAGAGGCATAACACATATTTAGGAATTTTTTTTAACAATCACAAGTGGGCTTAAACTTATTATCAAAAGAGGTGCAAGGGCCAAAGCTAGTTAAGACCTGTCTGTTATGACCGAGAGGCGTCGATAGTTTTAGACCGGAGTCTGAAAATTACAACACATTTTTGCTGGAAATCAGGCACATGGAAGAAGCCAGTTTCCGATGACAACAGTATGAATGCTACTGTGTTGGTAATCTCTATAAACAGATTCTGCATTCACATGTAGACTCTGTAGGCAGCGAGGAAAAGTTCTGGCATCATTCAGGTTTGCAGATCGAGTAGGATTGACCAGTCAAGTCTGAGCAGACGTTGGTTGAATGCAGTGAACAGTCCATGTGGAGGACAGAAGAGGTGGAACGCATTGGCCGAAATGCAATCTGGGAACCCACAGGCTATCGTCTGACAATGATTTTGCTTTTTATTGATTTAAATTAGCTTGTAAACTGGCTACTTGTGAGACAATCTGCCTCTCAACTCCAGCCTCACATCTCAAGTTGCTAATCAGACTATAAACAATGAGTATCGCATAGAAGAAGTAGTCTTGGCTCCAGTATCAGCTGGCTACACCAGAACAATAAAAATATTGCTTATCTGTCAATCAGACCGATACCTGATGGGTTTCGAAATTGCCTTGCTTTAAAATTTTTGATGGCAGCTGTTGTTTTACATTTGTTTAACTCAATGTGGATCGTAAACATAACATAACCACAGGAACACATTTATTTTCTTTTCATAATGACTAATGAACTAAATTTTGAATGAGAGATTGCTTTGAGTTACAGCAACTAGCTGAGCAGGGCGTAGCTCGGAGGTGACATTGGTACTTTGACTTTGGTCAAGACTGTTCACAGTGTTCATCTGCAATGCTGCAACGCTACAGCTCAGAGGTTGGCAGTGTTAAAGCAGGAGAAACTTTTCAGACAACTGCATGTGACAAGTTGCCTCAGTATCGTTAGTTCAATCAGGGATATTGTGCTTTCTGAACTCATTTGGATCCATACTTTGATTCTCGCGGGTCACTTTTCTGGCCTCTGGCAACAAGTTGCCATTTATGTTGTCCCAACTTTATTACCCTCTTTCAGTCCTCTCCAGATGGCATTAGTATTGACAGAAGAGCTCAGGCAATTAGCATTATAATTTTAACTTCAGGACTGCAGGAGTTTTATGAAACAAACAGCCCTCTCCACGGGAGGCTGGTAATTTGATTTTGCCTGCGGACCAACTCGAATGCATGCACATCACTAATTTCATTCTGTCATCTGGACAGTAAAATGATTCACTGGGGGACTGTGGGACCGACAGTCACTCTGTGGATGTGTGATACAGACTCAGCAGCAGCTTTTCTGCTTTCCTCTCATTACTCTTATTTTCTCAAAAAATCCTTTCCTTCAACAGTTTATTTCTTTAAACAAAAATCAATGAAACAAATACAGTAAAATAAGACTCATTGCACAGATTTTTTGAACTTTCCCTAACTGCAAATTCATTTAAAAACGTCCCCCTCTATCAACACATTAGTGACATTTTCATATGATTTGGCGCTCCATGCAGGTCAACACGTTTCAAGACATTAAACAAGACAACTAAACAAGAGTCTCCATCTAGTGGCTCTGTGAGGCTGTACTTAATTAAGCTGCATGTCTTTGGACTGTGGGCGGAAACCGGAGAACCTGGAGAAAACCAATGCTAACACGGGGAGAACATGCAAACTCCAGACAGAAGGAACCCAAGCTGGATGTGAACCTTCGACCCTCTTGCTGTGAGGCGACCACTGCAGACCAGGACCATGAATGTCTGAACATCCAACGGTCTGAACATGCCAACATCCAACAGTTATACAGATATTTCAGTTTGGTTTTAAGAAGTGGATTGACAGAGCGACAGTAGCTTCCCCAGAGTTGTTTCACCAGCATGGTTAAGAGGAAAAGCACACAGAGAAGCCTTAGATAAAGAAATGCTGTAAATGAATTCCCAGTGGCTTATAAATATTGTCATAAACTGGCTCAGGGCATGTGACAAAAACGGAGTCCACGCAAAGTCATATATAAAACCAAATGATTTATTAAACTAAGGCTAACATAAAATGCACAATGGAGTGTGATCAGTCATGGCAACAAATAAATGCAGTGCATGGATATGTGGCATATGAGCTGTGGAGGTGTTGAAGGTGCAGAACCAAACAAAGGTAATGTCAGGTGGATGTTGAGCACATGGATCAGCGTTTATAAGCTGGAAGGCCGCGGTGAGCTCAGTCAAGCTGACGACACTCCCTCATCAGCCAACTGCCTGCTGACGTCGAGCCAAGCCAGGGGCAGGGGTGTCACGAGTTCCATTTCCTGTTATTGGATGTGATCAGCTCTGCTACTTAGAGTTTACCAGAATAATCAGGGATCATGTTTCACAAAGATATAAAATAAGTAATAAAAAATCGCTGCAATTTCATTGACGTCATCTTTCCCCCCAGAAAACGATTTCACTTATCAGATGGCTCGTTGAAATTAATGGTGCATGAATGTCTAATTTGTGATGTCCTTCTGCTCACACTGATACTGTTCATGTCTTTGCTGGTTAAAAATAAAGACCAAAAGAAAAAAAAAGGAAAGAGGCTAAACTAGGCTGCCTCGCCCCTGTCTCTAACAAAATGTCCTCCTCTCCCATCTGCCAGAGGTGTTGAGGTGTTAATGTCCTGTCAGTCCTCAGAGGGAGAGGATATGGTCACTCTGGCTGTCAGCCAGGGGCGCGAGTGTGTGTGTGTGTGTGTGTGTGTGTGTGTGTGTGTGTATGTGTGCATACATTTGTGTCCTTGTTATAGTACCCATTAATCACAATGTCTCTATCAAGTCTGTTTTTCTGTATGAATATGAGTGTATCATGTATTTTATGAGTGTTTGAGTGAACATGCCTGTAAAATGTGTGTGTGTGTGTGTGTGTGTGTGTGTGTGCGTTGCTCAGTGTGTACATGCTCTATTTCTATACTTTCGAGGACCAATGTGTCCACAAGGACAGGAAAATACAGGAGCAAACTCATGTCATGCTGCACCTCATCTTCAAGGTTGAAATAGCGTTTAAACTGGAGTTTACTGTTCAGATTAGGGTCAGAATTAGGATTAAACTGGGTAGAACAGGTTGTCCTTTAACCACAAGGTTGGCAGCTTGATACCCGGCTCCTACTGTCTGCATGTTAAAGTGACCTTGAGAAAGACAATGTCCCCCTTTGTTTTCTCAGCGACAATGTTTTTTTTTTCCTGTCCAAATTAGATGGTATGTTCCCTCAGCATCATCCTTAGTCTGTTAAAATGTGCCTGTAACTTTTTGAGATTGACACATAAGTGATAATATACAGCGAGCCGGTCATTGTTGTGAAATAAACCCCTGACAGGGCGATGCTGTGGACCCTAACATAAAACTAATTCACTTTAAATGCCATTAACCCTTCCCCCCTGTCTTGCATCACCCTGAAGGGGTTTATTTCACAACAATGGGCAGCTAGCTGTACATTATCCCACTTATTACACACCTACTTACTCTAGAAATCAATAATTTGACACAAAAACAGTTTGCCAGTGTCTGACGTCAGAACTGCGCCCATAGCAGCTGCCTCTTATAAAGAAATAACAGACTGAAGAGTGCCGTGACTGACCAATCAGAAGTACTGAGTATTCAACAAAGCCATGTAATAATATCCAACAATGTGGCTAGTACTCGTTGCCTTCATTGGTTGGGTTGACTAGGTTTAGACATGAGGAGTGAGCTCATTTAGGTTTAGGGTCTCAATATCCAGACGCAGAGTAGGGCGAGTCATGCCTTCGCCGTAGCAGGAAAAATGGGCCACCAGAACAATGGCGCAGCACCGGCAGAGAACATAGGGTTAAGATTGAACATTGACATGCTCCCCAGCTCAAGTTGCTCCCCTCCTTCACAGCAGCCCACCGCTCCTGAATATTTAGGATGGGTTCAATGCAGATTGTACATCATCTATGTACCATATGACGAATGTAATAAACTTTACGTTGAGGAGAAGTATCCAGTCCTTTCTTTTTGCCAGCTCAGGGTCCGTTTTGATAAACAAAGGCCCCCCATGAATTGAAGGTTGGTCATAGTTTACTTTATGTATATGTCAGTCTGTTTTGCAAGATGGGCTTCATTACATGTGACTTCCACAGAGTTTGTGTTGGAGTCTGAGTTGTGGTGGGGGCTGGTCGTTTGTTGGTGTTAGCGGACTCCATTTCTAACTGAATGTTAGCTGTGGTTGCTCACTGTTAGCTCTGTAGCAGAGCTGAAGATCACAGCCATTGAAAAAAAAATCTTTGCATTAAAAGCAGTGCACAGGCTGATGAGGAAACCCAGAAAGTCTTATATTTTAGGTTAGGTTACTACCTGTTCAGGCATCAGCAATAAAATATGAGGGAAAAACATTTATATGTGGAAAAATGTATATACACCCCCTTTAAGAACATGTTGAAACAAGTCAGTTATTCTTGGTGTAGACTTTAGTCTAAGACTAAATTTTAGATGAAATTTGTATTCACTTTAAGTGAGAGGGTTGTATATAAAATGAATGTAAGGGTCTTCATGAATACACAAAAACACTCTTGTAGCAGTTTGCATGCTCACCTCCTCCCTCCTCCATCTTGTCGTGTCTCGTCTATTTTCCGGTTCTAACAGGAGCTGGCAGCAGCACAACTGGACAAAAACACAGGAACGCTAAATCCTGTCGCAGCATAGCGTCACATCTGAAAGCCTGATTAAAACGTGTGACAGCAGGGGCAGACGGGACGGAGACTCAGAGGAAAGAGAAACCTCAACAGATGATCACAACAAAGCCCGAAATATAACCGTAAGGATTTAATACATTGAGACAAAACAGTGTTTAAAGATGACAGCGTTAGCTTCATTAGAGGTGTAAACCACATCAACAGTAGCAGCAGTGCTGTTATTGTGAGTTTTTTTCTGTCATGTAGAATTTTTAAAAGTTGCTTTTAATACTTGAGACTTGTCTGAGCCTCTACCTGGTAAAGTTTTATCAAGACTTTGACACTGTACCAGTTTGTGTCATCATCCTGTACTCACACTATAAATACTGACTTTTATAAGGATTCATAAAAAAGACCACAAACATGATTTGTGCTTTACTTTTTATTACTGGGTGTGGAAATCTCATACACCACCGAACCCTGTATGCTGCTGTTAAATGGCCATCGCTGAATGTCCGCAGACTTTCACATTGGTTGCTCTTATGTATAAATCACTGTTTGGACTGGTTCCTCCATATCTGTGAACATACATGGGCACAAACCAAACTCAATATGGCCAGCGCTCTCATAATATTATGATTACTACTGTATGGGGGAATGTAGGTCCATTCTAAAGGAAGGAAAATGGCACTATACATGCACTGTGAGTCGATGTGATTGTTCATGAATTTCTCACTTAATTGTTTGGAGATTGATCTCTTTGTGCATTATAGCTGTTTGTGTTGAATACAGTCTGGATGTCATGCTCGTTCACTTGTCATGTGTGATAGTTGTATTTGCTTGTATTGTTTGTTGTTATTGCTGTAACAGTATCTGTGCTGCCCTCAAAGAGATTTTAATCTCAATGACTTTTTACCCGGTTAAATAAAGGATTTATGTCTATTTTCATGTTTTGTGAAGAGAAAACTATAAAGGCTGAAGCACAACTTTCTAAAACGAGTCTGGATAACACATTTATAAATATAAAAGACTGACATGATAAGAGCAGGGGAAATCAAGCCAGAGGTCAATGACAGGCTGGGACACTCTCACCTTGTCATGCCAAGAGCAACCACAATCACATTTTGTTTATTCCTGTGCATCATGAGTGGTTTTAACCTTGTTGACAAAGTTGGAGGTGTCACCTTGAGCTCTATATCTCTTCATTGCAGCACGTTGTGGCTGTTTTTTCTCTTGCAACATTTAACAATGTTCCACTGGGAGAAAAAACAGTTATAGCCAATCAGCTGATGGTAATGTTGGATAATACCCACTTGATTCGCTTAACTGAAACTGTTGAAAGCTTGTAAGCAATTTGTGTGTAATTGACATAATGGTGAACCATGAAATATAAAGAGTGACAAACAGGGAGGAGGGGAGGTCAAAAATATCAGACTTTCGCTGCAGAGACTGGCGTTCATGTTCCCTGTGAAACCAGAGGTCAACGTTGATTTATTTATCATGTAATTTACATATTTATCATGTAATTTACATAGTTACAAGTTTATTTTGAAAAGATTTTATGAATATAAAAGGTGGAAACTGGCACACGTTGCTGGACATCTGTAGGAAAACGAATGAAAAAGGAGGATAAGTGTTTTATAAGATGTCATATGAAGTGTTGTATGAGCATATCTTCAATTCTTCATATGTTCACAATTTATCCCTCCATGGTGAGCAGAAAATCACAAAGCAGAAAAGCTGTGATGAATTGATGTAAATGGGCGCTGCGTTTAACAACAGCAAAACTATATCAAAACATCCATATAGAAACTCTCATATAACTGGTGCAGTTTAATCCAAGTCTTATTTATCCAGTATATCATTATATACATCATATTATATCAAGTAGTACATTTTTTGGCTTTACAGGATACAAGGACATGCGTGAACAGCGTGTGGCGACTATGTAGTTTCGATGTAGAAAATATCACAGCCATCAAGAAAAGCAAACATTTATTTTTAAATCAATACTTCCTGCTTTTATTTCAAAACAAAAAGAAAACAGACATTTGTTTTCCTGTGGACACAACTCCTTCTTTTGTTAAGATGAGGCTTTTATTCTGAAATATTCGCAGGACAGTGTTGTAGAACATGCAGAGACTTGCAGGGCCCCATGAATTGATATAGTTCTGCATTTTATTTGTGGATTACTGCTATTATTTACAAATTACAGTATGTATCTTGACCTTCCTCTGTCTAAATAAATATAAATGACATATGACTATGTAGAAAGAGCAGCAGCAGAATCAAATGTCTTCTTAGACATTGCTGGATTATTTTATATTAAGTCATTTTTGTAAAGACTTTTGGTGTCACTTTACTATTCAAAGCACCACCAGGCTGAAACACTTCTGCACCTCAATACTTCTCAATACTTATGAAAGCCTCCAGCATACTGTTATTATTATTAATAATTAGTGTAACCACATGAGGTCTACAGAAGATATTTCAGACTTGAAAGAGATAAAAAGGAAAACGTTAACATTTCCCAGCTTTTTGTTCCCCTCAGCCTCCATCATAACGACTGCTTTATTAAGCCGAGTGAAACATCAAGGTCGCGAACCATATAAAGAAAAAGAGCAGAGTGACTTATAACTGAAGTGTTTTTGACTTTTAAAGGTCAGCATTAGCTACCTGTAATCCTTGCTGAATACCAAGCGCTGAGCCAACCACTGCTCCACATCTCCCTCCGGCACCGCACGACTACGCGCTTTTATTTCATCCTTAAAACATTTATGATGAAAAGTTTCACAAAGTTTGAATTACCTCTAAAAGAAAAAAATCTATTTCTTCTCTGTTCTTGTTAATTTCAGCGGCGCTATGCGACCTTGGAAATGCCAGGTTGGTGGCTCGCTCTCATCGTACACCTGAGCGCCAGCTGGTGCCGACACATTTGAGGAATGAAAGGCTGAGGCATCGCAGGCAGACCTCCGCTTCGTTTATTGAGAGCAGATGGCAAAGACACGATGAGAATTTGTTATCCGGCGCCATTACTGCCTCCGCTCCGCTGTTACCGCTTTAACAAGCATTAAAATCGTTGTTGTTGCTTTGTTTTGTTTGTTCTGGCAAGAAGCTGAAATCTTGTGTTGATGGTGGGAAGTTGCCCTTGGATGGGATTGGAGCATTAGCAGAGAGAGAGAGAGAGAGAGAGAGAGAGAGAGAGAGAGAGAAGTAAAGAGAGGGCTTTGTGATTTAACACAGTCAGTCACTGGGGACCGACTGTGGGAAACAAGCAGGGACTAATTAGTCATATGAAAGTCGGTTTCATGTACTTACAACACTTCTCTACAGGCGGCCACTCTGCTAAGTGTTTGTGTGTGTTAGGGTTGCACCAGTGTTATTATTTTTATCATTACCTCTTATTGTAATCCACAGTTTTAACTATTAGCACTTAAACTCTGATGGAGCTGCTGAACCATTCTGCAGATTTATTTTTTTTTATCTCGCAGTTTTCTTTCAGTTATCCATTTTAATGCCACATTATATTGCTAAACACATCAGCTCAGAGGCAGAGTTGGAGTGAAAACCAGCCCAGGACCCACTCAAACCCACTCCATGGCAGTTGAAAATGATGAGTGTTCAATTGGTATTTTACTATATACAGATCTACAGAAGGCTATGGGATAAGATCTCTTGGCTGAAAAGTTACTTTGAAACCCGACAACAATGTGTGCAAATTCGTGATACTGAGGATTTAGGAAGGTCACCTGTGGAGTACCCCAGCGATCGGTGATTGGTCCAAAACTTTTATACGTTATATTTATGATATCTGCAATATTACAGAAATGTTCAAATTTATATTTTTTGCAGATGATACTAATCTATTTTGCTCTGGGAAGAACTTAAAGGAACTTTTGTACACTACTGAAATTGAGCTGGAAATCACCAAGACTTGGTTTGATGCTAATAAATTGTTGCTCAGTATTAGGAAAATAAAATTTATGATTTTTGGGAACTGAAAACAAGATTTGCGATGCTGTAATTGAGTTTTTGAGACCAGATACCTCGGGGTTGTGATTGTTCATAAACTAACATGGACACAACATATTGTCTATATTAAGGTACAATTTCAAAGTCAGTAGCAGTCCTGTATAAATCTGAGGATATATGCTGACAAAGCACGGGATTAAACAGAGGAAGAAAACTGGGATGAAACTTTCTTAAATCCAAAGAGCAAGAGATCTGAGTTCACTTTCTACACCAGTGGGAGGAAGATATAGACCAGAATGCATTGTAGCTACAAGGCAAGTTGGGTTAATGGGCTACCTCCGGGTTTGCTGAAGTGCCTTAACAGCCAGCATTGTGTATAGAAGTCTATGAGAAAATGAGTCTACTTCTCACTTGATTTATTATCTCAGTAAACACCGTAAACATGGGTAGTCTATGTGTCAGGTTTGTGAGAAAACGGCAACACTATCACTCTCTCTGATGTAAAATTAAGCTGAATATAAAATTTTGCCCCTTCTTAGGTTGTTAAATGTATTCTGGGGAATCCAGAGATTGTTATGTGAGATAGAAATAACAACGGCAGGTTAAAAAGTGGGTTCAGTTACAAAATTTTTGACAAACAATCAATGTAAGATGGTAATCACATGATGTAAGATGATTGCAAGATGCAAAACATGAAAATATTGATGAAAGAAGTGTCAAAATGCTGATTTGTGTTCAGTGTGTATCAGTGCTATGTAGATGTAGTAAAGATCATCATCAATCATCATGTCAAGCCACTGTACCGTCAAATCATGCTCCCAACAAACATGTCTGAGGTTGAATGAAATGATTAAGTCATAATTATAAGGCCAGTATGGCCACTGGAAAGCTGATGTTTCACCATTTTGCAGCCCAGAAATCAAAGAAATCACCCATAAATCACGAAACGGATGAAAAAGGCCTGATTCTGGAGGCTGAGTGAGTCATGTGTGAGCAGATCAGACAGCCGTCTATCATACAGGAAGGATGGAAAACAGCCTCGGCTTCACTCTTTAAGGCTCAGACTCAAAGGTCAGAGCGTTTGGTGATGTGATCGCACTGACAGGCCCTCCTTTCCACAATGATGTCACCCTCCTCCTCCTCTTCTTCTTCCTCTTCTGCTGTCCATCTGCGCTGCATCATAGACCCTGACTCTCTCTAACAGACTGACTTCAGCTGCTCGCTGGCCTGTGAAGACTCAATCAACTTTATTAATCACTTTTTTTTTCTTTCAGGCTTTTCTGGTCATGAACTTTCTCTCCAACTTGCTTTAAATGACATTCTCCCGTTGTCAGCCTCTTTGTTTTTCTTTCAAGATTTTTTTTTTTTTGTCATTTTCACCTTTATTTGACAGAAGACAGTGTAGTAATCATGATGATCATGGACAAAACGTAATGCCATGATGATGATGATGCAAGGGATTTGTGTGTACTGTGTTTGGAAAGATGAGGCTGAAAGAGTGCTGGATTTGCTATTTGTATTTGTGACATCCGTATGTATTAGAGAGATCCTATATCACGGATGATGGGCACATAAAACCACCATCATTTCATCATATTGGAAACAAAAAGCAAGTGTGTCCTGCTGGTGTAGTCATTCAGCAGTTAGAGATAGAAGCAATAAATTAACTTCTCCAGAAGTGCTCTGCATCCTGTTTACCCAGCGTTCCTCTCTGCTATGAGCTATGCCCTATGGCTCCCTGGGTAATGTACAGTATCAAATTGCTTCTCTTAAAGGAGCAATCATAAAGCACTCCAGGGGATGCAGAGCGCTGTAATTGAACATTCGCTGGGAAGCCGCTGACGTACGGTATGACACCTCTGGGCTCCGGCTGGGCGCTGAATGCTACAGCGTGCACTGTGTTGCGGTTTGCTTTCCTTGGATTATAAACATGTGAATGGTCTCAAATCCCAGCTAGGAAAGACCAGGGGTGAACCACAGCCTCCCTGTCCCCAGTACTCATGAATGCATAGATGTACTGGTTTGAGTCCAGGTGTAAATGAGCTGAATCTCATACCCGTTTTCCACCAAAAATAGTGCAAATATGTGGGCTTTTTTAACATGGAAATATTTACTCAAAATAGGTTATAGGCTCCTTTTCCGTTGCCTGTAGATGAAAAGTCAAGTTCAACATCACAAACACGCTGTACTTTTTAAAAATATACTGTATATATACACATTATATCTGTTACTTATTCAGTCTTTCTTTCAAACTCTCAAACCAGAGTTGATGATCGTTTCAATGATCAGCGAGTTAAAATTACTGTTTCTGTCAATGGAGTCTGGTGGCTTTGAGGAGCACCTTAAACAGCTGTGTCTTTTCACATCTAACTCAGTGAATTAAGGGTTTATATTGTTTCTGCTGAGTTTGAATGAAGTGAGTTTCAATGGTCAGTGAGGTAAAATGACTGTTGTCTGACTGGAGTCTGGTGGTTTTGAGAAGAACATATTAATATGGTTTATGTGTTAATAAATTTTAATAATTGTCCAAATCTTTGTTGATTTTATTTATTAAATATTTATTTCAACACATCATGTATCTGGAAAAAGGCTGAATATTAGCATGTCCACCTGAGTTTCTATTATTGCTGATTGGAGCTGGATCCGATGTTAGGTGTGTTAGTTTTGTTTTTTCCAGTGGGGAAGGGATAATAAAGTGCAGTAGATGTTCTCCTCAATTCAGAAATAATTCTCTCACATTGTGAATTTCATTTGCTCTGTGTGATTATTATGCTCTCTCTTTTCAAGTCAATCTGGTTATGCCAAAACAGGATATATCTGGTTATCTACCCTCTGTTCTTATGTCTTATGCCCATCCTGTTTTTCTATGTGATGGACTCTAGGGATTCTCAGCCGGGTCAATTTCACCTTTTCTCATAAACACTTGAGTATACCATACAAACTTTAAATGTATTTATGTTTCTGTAAGACCAGGTTCTGATCTAGGTGGAGACATATGACCAAAATATAATTTAATGTGAACATAATGTCAGAACGTGGATGCAGGAGGATGTCATGTCATGCAACACGACCTGTTCTCCATGCCAAACAGATTGAGTCTGTTAGTAAGTCAAACTTAATTTGCACCTTTGAAATATACTAAATTGTGCACTCACATTACTTTACGTGCTTTCTCTTCTTGCAGATGGCAGCTGTACATCTTCACAAAGGAGTGTTGAGGAAAAAATATTTTTTTTTTAAAAGCAAAAGCCTCCATGTAGCTCAGTCCAAGATCTATTGAAGTTAAGCGGGGAGCGCATCAAGGGGGGGGGGGGGGGTGGACTCAAGAGGAATCAATAAAGTAATTTCATTATTAGAGGGGCGTCTTATTATAGAGGGAATGAATTTGGTAATTCTAAGGTAAAAATTGAATGAAATAAGTGTAGCATACAAATGGATAATTTGAGATAATGGAGTGATTTGGAAATCAGACTTAAAGACTTTGTATCGTGCTGATATAAATGAATTAAAATTATTTTCATTTATTATGCAGGAGAAAATCACAGCACTTCATTAAGACAAGTTTGAGTAAATGACTCTGTAGAATAAAAGTCTTAATCATAAACATTTCATCATGATGTTAATGCTTTCTTCAGTTAGCCTGGGCTGAGCTGAGTCTAGACGTTGAATTAGGGTTAGTGTTTGGGTGAGTTTAGGTGATTTACACACTAAATGACTAAATGCCTGTTTAGCAGCCAGGGTTCACACAAAAGCAGAATACAAAGAACAACATCAACAACACATCAACACAATAAAACACAGAGCTAGAGCAGGGAAATGGAAATCTGTACCAAGTACACATATACAATCAAGCACATATATACATGTACCAGTGTGCACCTCAGGGAAGTCAGATACAAACATGCAAACACACACATGCTCACAGAAATTTGGATTTTATTTTTTTGTCAAGTTGAAATTAGGCTGTTGTAGTGGATTGCAATAGATCTTCAGATGTTCTTGGTATTTTACCTACAACATGCCTCTGTTCAGTGCTGAGAGGGAACACACCACAGTGAGGACATTAACATCTGACTGCAGGACACCGGCCTCGCTGTCAGATCTCTGCATCGCCGCCGAACCGTCAGATGCAAACCAACAGCCTTGCTGAAATGTAATTGCCATTCAGCAAATATCTTCGTGTGCAGGGCTGCGGTGTGCACGCTCGTAAACGCCCCCCCGCCCCGCGCTGGAATGGCTGCTCAGAGACAGACAGGGGTATTATTCACCACGCCGTTATTGTTCACGAATAAAACCAAAGCTTAATAAAAGCGATCCTTTAAAAATTCATGTGAGCCGAGGTGGAGTGGAGGCTAAACACTGTGGGTGGTGGAGTGGTGAGTGTGTGTGTGTGTGTGTGTGTGTGTGATGGGGGTAAGTACTCTAAATTATTCTGGTCATTAAGCTGCATCAGCACCTGTGTCTCAGACTCCTGCCCCTGACTGAATGTGTATGTTGTTTGTATGTGTAGTTGTACTTGTGTGTGTGTGTGTTTCCATATGCGTATGAACAGTTGTGTGTATATGCATGGCTAGGTATAGATACATAGGTGTGTTAGTGTATGTTGTGTGTCAGCCCTTACATTTATGGATTTATGTGTTGCTATACCTGTGTGGGTGGAAGCGTGCTTTGCAACATGCCTTCAGTATAGGCATGGCTTTATGTGTGTGTGTGTGCATGCATATTTCTGTGTGTTTGCATGTTATTATCTGAGTGCCAAGGGAGCAGTTGCATGTATACGCCTTTGTACTTAAGCATGCGTGTGTGTACATCACTCGATGCCTGTGCTCATGAATCTGTGTGTGTGTGACTACATATTTAGTTGAGTGTGAGGACCAGTTTTGGTGTATACTGGCGAGCGAGCACATTTTGATTAATCTTCACTTCTACAAAAGGGCTGTTTGACGGCCTTAAACTAAGACCCAAACTTGCATTTTTACCCGCCACGACAACGACGCGGTTTTGTTTTCATCTTGTGAGTCTGTGTGCATCATCACAGCTAAATGTAGCCTGGACCCCTAAGGCCCTCCCCTAACGCCGACACTGGGACTCCCCAATGCAGTTTTGGCCTCCTCTGCTTTGGTTTTCCTATGCTATGAGGTGTGTTCAGTTAGAGTGAACCATTTGGTGAGTACAATGTCATTAATAGGATAATATCAGGACTTGTTATAAACCCAGCTCTCCTTTAATGTTGACTCTTTCCTTTCAGACCAAACTCCTCTGAACCTGACTGTTAATGACAAATTTCAGACTTGAAACTAATGAATGACCATTATCTTGCAAGAATAAAGCAACAGTCTGGCTACACTCACACTGTCTCTTTGCGTCTTCTCACTGAGCTCTGGGCGTCATCTTGCAACACATCTTGTAAACGATTCTCCCCGTTATCTACATAAAGTAGCCTCAACTTTATGCAAACGAGGAGCGGGCGTTTCGACAGCCCATCTCTCACATCACACCGCCACACTACCAGAATGCACCGCACAGCTGCTACATAGACAATGAATGGAAAGCGTGGAAAGGACAGAGTCTGTGTACACGTACCATTAGGGTCAAAGGATGACCTCACAAGTATAGTGTGTGTGTGTGTGTGTGTGTGTGTGTGTGTCATAGGATACTGCACACAGACTGCTGTTATTCATACACTTCTGAATGAAACCTGAGCATTAGCATGCTAACTGCGGCCGTCCAGCCTTCTGCCGGTGAACGAAGAGAAATTGTTATTCTGGTCCTGTTTGCCGTCTCGCAGAAGGAAGCGGGGACGGAGGAACATTTTATTAAAAACATGACAAGCATTTACAGACCTGCAGGAGGAAGGTGTGGTAAGGCACCCACGCGCAGGATTCAGTCTTTATATTAATATTTCTGTTTTTTTTGTTTTGCTTGTGTGGAGTAGCTGGGTGAGGATGGAGAAATGCTTTTATTAAGCCTCCACCCTGCTGAAGTATCCAGTCCATATCAGCTCCAGGGTCTGGATCTAATCCTGACCCGAAACAGGGTTTTGGGGATGCCTGAGGGTTGTCAGTAGTCACCACCCCTCTTGTTCCTCAGCAAATATTCAGTTCCTTATGTCACGAGTGGATGTGTGAAAATGTCTGAAACAAAGAAAACAAAAGGCAGCGATGTCCACAAGGAAAGTGATGGGGAAGGTGCTGATCTTTACCCCCCCCCAAAAAAAAAAAAAAAAAAAAACACACTGACCCAGATCCTGCAGCCCAAGAAGAGCCAGCAAGACAAGTCACGCAGGGACATCCAATTGTAATCTGATCACCTAAAATGCATTTTAATATCAAGTGTGGGTCAGAGATGTAAAGACTCACAAGGTAAAAACAATATCTGTAATAATGTCTGGTAATAATAAACAGGTAAATCAATAAATCAGTCACTTGGTGAAAAGCATGAAGATACAAACCATACAAAATCGTCATATGACAGCAGGAATTTATAAATGTCTGTGCAACATTGCCGTCCATCTAATAGTTGATATTTCATGCTGGATCAGTGCTGGACTGAGAGAGGACTGGACACTGACAATACTGTCTCTCCTTTAATGTTTTCCTTGGACTGTATTTTAACATTTTGATGAAAATATGTATTTACAGTTTTTCTTTTGATCAATGGCCTCATAGGTAAAGCAACAAAGTAAAATTATGTATAATTTATATCACTGCTTCACTTTAAAGTCAAACTACGCTCCTCCACCTGATCCTGGGGGAAACATATTTCTCTATTTTCATGCACACAGCTCTTTCCATTTCAACATATTGAGTTAATTTGCCAGCATTTCATGAAACCACTTTGCCCTCTCCTGCTCTTTCCTTTACCTCTGTCCATCAATCCGTCCCTCTCTCGCCTCCCAACGTCCTCCATTATTCAACACTTTACCTTTGGCACCTCACCTCTCCACTGTCTCTCGCACTAAATCTAGTTTGAGACTTTATTGTCCTTGAAATTAGGTTTTTGCAGCAAAGCATGGCACACAGTACATACAATAAACAAAATCTACCAGAACATACAAGGCACACACATTAAAATGAACCGTGGAACGAGTGGAGGATTGACAGACCGGGGAGTCCTCTTTTTCCTTTATTGTCACAGTTGTCCATCCATCTCTCTGCAGTGTACACCTCGTCTGGTCATCGCTAGAGTGCTCATTTCAAACTTTAAGTATTTTCACAGGCATGAATTAAACTACCAAGACACTGATTTTAAGCCAAATGCCTTCACCTTGTCCATGTTCCATATTGACCTGAATAATACGAAACACAGCCAATATAGCCTCCCGATGCTCATCGATGTATTCAATTTCCATCTTGTGACCATACCGTATCTCCCAGTTGTTTGTCCTCAGTCGGACATCAGTCACCGATCAGATCACATGTAAATGTACATAAAAGAAGTCTGATATAAACGTCAGTCTTTTTCCTGTCGGCAATCTGGTCACTTGCCCGGCTGAATGCACCGTTAGTTCTGATGTCTGTGAGGTCAGACCATTTTATCTGTAGAGGAGTCAAGGAGTTTATAGGTCTCTGAGGAGAGTTTCTACCATCTGGTGAGTTTGTATTTTCAACTTTCTGCCAGTAAAAAAAAACAAACAATCAAAGAAACTGTTTGGCTAATGGTGGAGTTTGACCGCCCCCTTTTTTTTTTGAGATGTCAACACAAAATCATTCATTCATTCATTATCTGTAACTGCTTATCCTATTCAGGGTTGCTGGGAGGACTGGAGCCGATCCCAGCTGATACTGGGTGAAGGTGGGGTTCACCCTGGACAGGTCGCCAGACTATCACAGCGCTGACACAGAGACAGACAGCCATTCACACTCATATTCACACCTACGGGCAATTTAGAGTCAACCTAAACCTAGAGTCAAACCTGCGACCCTCTTGCCGTGAGGAGACAGTGCTAATGAAATCAGTTTGTATGTTATCGTATCTGTGAAGTGGGAAGTATAAAGAGCGGTGAATGCATGATCTTTCCTTAAGCTTAAGTAGTTTGGTTTTGAAAAGACTGGAGCGGAAATTGACACGAGTCATATGTTGTTGAAAGTTGTGTTGAAAGTAATGAAAAAAGGCAAATTGGTGTCTATGTACACAGATTAAATTACTGCTTGTTGGGCTGGTGCTGGTTTCTACATGAAGCCCACACATGGCAGCATGATGTGAATCATCACTGTTCTGCAGACATCTCCAGCCTTCTGGAGCTGGATTACATCTTCTGTGTGATGTAGTCGTTGGTAGTGAAACACTGCTACATGGCATGGCTGGGATGTTTTCCTCTGTTGTGTCCCAGTTCAGGAGTGTGATCAATCAAAGGACACAGCACATGAAGGCATGTCCTTCAGAGGAACTGGAGGCCAGGCTGAACCTTTCATAGAGCAGAGGAGCACAAGAGCAGCACCCGAGGTTGGACAGGCAGAGCAGAAAAAAAAAAATGCCTTTACTAGGCCGTGTGGTAAGTAAGAGGTTGACTAAAAAAAGATCAGTTCAAATGAAGAAGAGCACCAAAAGGTCAAAGGAAGTGGTCCTACAGGCAGAGACAGACAACTGAATCAGAGAGGTTTATACACTGCAGCTGGTGAGCAGCAAGTGGCAGTGAAAGACTGAGTGAGGGCTAAATATACTGGGGAGCTGATGGGGAAAATGGGAAACAGCTGCTGGGATCAGGTGGATGGTCAGGTGATGGCTGAGGCAGGAAAACACCACAGTGACGGTTGCTGGACAGGTGGGGAACAGCAGGGTCTGACAAAGACAGGACAGTTTTCACACATAGTCCTTTATAAACAAACCAGAGCCAGGCCTCTTAAAGTGGACCAAGAAGTGGACTAACAGAAAAGGGACCCTCGTCGTCTGTGTGTCCACACTACAGTCCCTACCTTCATCACCGCTGGTCAGTGCTTTCCCCTTCACTGGCATTTTCAGGGCTGACACCGGCGCTTCCAGTTCACCATAAAAAGGGGCATGTGTCTTTTTCAGGTAAAGTACCCTCAACAAAACTAAGTTTATTCAAGTGTGCTACTAGTATACGTATCAGAGATATACGTAACAAAACATACTTAAGTACTTGGCTCATACTGACCAGTATA